>CM061135.1:61172631-61193763 GCA_030789695.1 Scilla litardierei | reverse complement strand
AGCTTCGCGTGAGTCTGCACACACATCATTTCATACATCTTGCATTGCTCACTTCTTCACACGATGCCTCCCAGAAAGCGCAAGAAGAAATCTACCACCACAGGCCCTACCCAAGGCAAGGGCAAAGTCGAAAGACGAAGGCTTTTCAAGCCGAACTTGCCCGAGCCCATGCCATCGGTGAGAGGTGAGGTGAACCACTTATTGCCCCTCAGTCGGACACACTAGGCATCAATTTCTTGAGTGAGGACGAGCGCACAAAGTTCATATCACTTAACTCTCGTGCTATAGTGCCTACCAAATTTCCGAGCGTCACCTCTCTTTCGGCACTAGGCCTCCTCGACGTAGTCAGCACCCTCCTCTGAAATCTCCGATGGGAGGAGTTCTTGGGATGCGAGGCGAGGACCTACAAGAGGCTCACTTTGGAGTTTCTCTCCACTTTCAGGATTTATCATGCGGGTTTCTTATTACGCATCATGAACAAGGAGTACGGCCTATCTAAGGACTCATAGAACCCGCTCTTCAAGTGGCCTAGAGCTTTAGAGCCTGAGGCAATCCACAACAACCATCCTTACCCCCCTGAGTTTGATGCGAATGATTTTTGGTTCCGAATAACCAAGCTCCAAGTCTTCCCCAAGACTCGAGCGAAGGCATCCAGCATCATTCACCCTGGCATCCGCATTGTCCATCGCATCATTGCGAACATTCTATTATGCCAATATGAGACAAGCCAGATCTCTCAGGACGAGCTCTTCTTTTTGTGGTGTGCCTCACAGGGCCATGTCCTTCGTGAGAGTAGCAATCATGTCCCCACTATATCCTCCATGTCGGGTCATGGCTTATGCAGATATTCCTTCATATCCTAACCGACCCCAGATCTAGTATCTGTTGTGGGTGCCTCATCACTATCATTGACATGCTCCCTCCTGTCTCCTACAAGATCCTAAACTCCATGACCCCAGTTCATAGCCCTACTTTTCTCGATCTCTCGGTGCTCACCAATATGCACATGATTCGAGCTCTTGACCGAGAGAGATATTTTTGGCTCTATGTCTCAGCTTCCACTCCCTACACTAGGCTCCCCAATCCTGGACTTTTTGGGCCTGGCACTACTTTGAGGTGGCTCTTCTCATCTGACACCGACATAGCCTCAGGAGTCCAGGCATCAGTCCAGCTTCCGGACCCTCGCCAGCCCCAACCCAGGGACCATGCTGATCCTTCTCCTTCCACATCTGCTGGCCCCGTAGTCAGGCCCGCCCTTCGTCAGTTCCATAGGAGATCTCGACACCAGGTCGAGGGTACTAGCAGCACTGAACTTTCCCCACTTACACATGCCGAGCAGTTAGCTCGTTTAGAGGAGTTTAGGCAATTTACATGTTCTACTGTCACCACCCTGACTGAGATCAGAGACACTCTGATTTCAAGACTTCATTTGAGGGCCTCGCTCTTGCTGTCGTGACTCTCCAGTATTTCAAGCCCTCACAAGCTTTCTCCGAAATTTAATGGTCCTTACCAAATTTTAGAGAGACTCATAGCAATAGCCTATAGACCTGATGTTCCACTACAGCCAAAATCCACCCCGTCTTTCACGTGTTTCAGCTCAAAAAGAAGAAGATAGGGGAGCACATTACAGTACAAAGCAATAAGCCAGATTACATCGAAGAAATTGTGGATGATCTAGAACGTATATTAAGTCGACGAGCAATTCGGGTACGGAACGATGTGGTTTCTCATGTCTTGGTGAAATGGAAGCAGCGGACCAACGATGATGCAACATGGGAGAACTATTGGGACCTAGTCAAGAGATTTATTGCCTTCGACCTTGAGGCAAGGTCTCAAACGGAGAGGAATTGTTAGAGGACAGAGCAGCACAGAGCGGGAGCACAAAAGCAACAGGTGAATTCAAACAGAACCATCGGATGCAAAAGGATATGTCTCAGCCGATCAATCTTGAAATCTAATCAGGACCGTGGATGTTGAACTGAAGCCTTTGACCACCGTTGATCACAACTTAAGAAGTGAGGTCCACAGCCGTTGAGTTCACAACAAACTGAACACTCTTATCATCGTCTTCTTCGTAGAGTCAGTAGTTGTTGGGTTCGGTTGCAGTTGCGTCGCGGAGGAGCTTGTTTCCGGCTGGATTTGTTAGCAAAAGGGGTCATTAGAGATTAGAGTTTAAAACTGTTATTTTTGTTATGTTTATCATGTGATGTAGTTAGTTGGGTTGTTCCAACAGCCTACCAAATTCCCTATAGAAGGAGTTAGCTTGTAAGAAGAAGATTATTTGGAATCTATGAGCAATTCTACTTCTTTCCTGTAATTCCTCTCATATTCTTCTACTACTATCAATAAAATTCTTCTTCTGAATTCATATCCAATTCTACTTGTTTGTATCTCTTGAATTCATATCCAATTCTACTTGTTGGTATCTCTTGGTTTTCAAATTATAATGCCGCGCATAAACAATCAAGTTGAGACAAAGTCTCAACATTCAGACTCTAAGCCAACACAGTGACAAAAGAAACTGATGAAGCACTAATTTCTAAAACAGAGATAATCATATACATACAATATCAGCAGAAATTTCTTATCCAAACCCTTATAAAAATGTGTTCCCTAACTGCACGTGAATCATATATCCAGGAACTGGAGTTTAGTGTATGAAGCATACCTGATAGTAACTCTGTCAGTGGTTCTTTGTTTCCTCTTTCTGGTGTTGTCTGCAACTGCACTGGTAGCAACATTAGGAATGGCTGAATCCGCGACAGAAATCATACCTCTCGTTGTGCTGTAAGAGCATGAGATTATGAAAGAAATGCACTTCAGGGTTAAAAATGTCAGGGACCATAGTATAATTACCTTCTATTGCTAGCAATGGGCTTCCTAGATCGAAGACTTCGACCAGCAGCAGGAGTGTCTACTACAGATGTTCCTGAGTCGGCAGCAACACTCCTAGTTCTACAAATGTACAGATTGGTTGCTTGAGAAGAACATAATAAGTTGAATAAATTAATCAATAGACCATGGGAACAAGGTGAGACTTCTGAAGTACCGATAATCACTCTTATTCAATACATAAATGTCTATTGTTAGTGAATTGGCATGAAAGTCCATCATGCGTTCAAGATCTTTGTCACTCGACACTGTGATAAGAGTTCGTTTGTTGATCGGGAGGAAGTATTTGATGGACATGATGCTAACGTCGATGCTAAACATGTTGGATATTTCTGACTTTAGATCATTAAGTGGCATGTCATGGCTGATATTAATTGCATGAGCTTCTCCACCGATATACAACATAGTTCCGTCATCTTTGGTAACAAACTCACCGCCAGATTGGCAAATGGCTACTACAGTGTCTACTGTCATGGTCAGTTGTCAACTAGATGCATCTGAAAGAACATATATAATTCAGCACCTTAAAATATCATAAAATAAGTATTGAATCAAAGATGGTACCTTATAATATTGCATGAAGGGTCCAGGTAGAATATTCCATGTATGTTATGTATCTGTATCCTGGATGCATCTTACCATGGGATTCCTAGAACCAGAAGCTCATATCAGAGGTCCTGGTTACAATAATTAATAATGATGATGACAGTTGGCTCTATAAAATCAGTTTACAGGCTAGGCTAAAATGTCAGCAACGAGAATATAATTTCAAATGTTTGTTATCAAATAGTTTGGTATTTAAACAGTTTAATTAACTGAAATATGACAAATAAATAGTGAAGTAAATGAAACTTTCTACATAAATCTGTGTGGAAGACAAATGACAAGGTTGAACAAAAAGGAGCTTGGTAATGTTGACAGGCAAAATATGTTCAGGGTAATATTGCAGGGATAGGCAGTCAGATGTACATGTTTCAACCAGTGTTTTACATATCGGATATCTGGATCATATCATATGAGTGTTTTTCATATTAGATATCGGATATCGGATATCGGATATCGGATATCGTGGGTTATATATGTGATACACACCAATATCGACATATTCATATCAAACATTATATGCATATAGATCTTGATAACTAAAGTGCATGTCACTATGGCATTAGATACCATAAATAGACTCTCATAAAAATCAGAAATCGAGTGAAATAGTGTAAAGGTTAACATGTTTTCTACAAAGCATTTAAATAGATCATGAACACAAATTAAAAGAGAAACATATATTCAATAAAACACACTAACATCATGAATGAAACATTTTCATTTCTATTTTTTCACATTTTTCGGCTGCATTTATCTGATCAAGATCAATTTGACTTATCAATAAAACAACTAAACAAGCAACCTATTCAGTTCACTCCTCTTAATAAAACCCTGTGCAAATTGCAAAACATAATAAAAAGAGTGCCCTCTAACCACCTAAAAAACAAAGCAGAAAACATCCAATAATACTTTTGAGGCAAATAAAGATTACCCCTTCCCCTTGAATCCAGAACACCCAATATTAACACTTAATAGTTAAAATAATTCGATATGTTCTTCTTCGTGGCATTGTCCCTCTCTCTCTCGAGTGATTTGGAGTTTCCGGATTTCATGTCGCTCTCTTTCTCCATAGATTTGATCAATTTCTGATCATTTTTTCAGCCATACTCGAGAGACTAGGCTCAATCTTCTACAAAGAAGTAGTGGACCAAAACCCACTTCAAAATTAATGTCTGTTTTTAAAAAAGTGCTCATGTCAGCCAGATATAAATCGGCCCGATATAAAAGCTGATACAGCCGATAATCAGAAAAACTCCTGAGATAAATAGGCATATCATGCCCTCAATCTAACGATGCCAATATATTGGAAGATATTTTAAACACTAGTTTCAACACCCTCAAGAAAAAAATATAACTACACCTATAAATAAATAATAAAGAAAAAAATTAAAAAATTAAAAATTAAAATTAAATAAATGCCAACACCATCCGGCGCAAGGGTGGCATACGAAAGATATTGCATGTAAAGAATTCATAAAATCCATCCCATCAGATATAATCCACATAAGAAACTTATACAAGAAACAAATTTACAAGACATGCATCATTTTAAAAAGCCAAAAAAGGAATGCACAGAGGATGAGGACTTGGATTAAATGCGGTCAAGTTATAAAGTCAAAATAAGAAGCTGAGGAGATGCTAATAGATATTCAACCACTAAGAAACTGATGAGATTGCACAAAAAGGGCAGATCTGCAATTTTGGCTCATAAGGGCATTTTCGTAATTTTCAAATTTTCACGAGCTTTTTCATTATTTTCAGTTTTAAGGTCTTTTTTTTTAATTTGTTATTTTCAGTTTATTATTTATAGAGGTCTAGGGGGGATTATGGATTCTCATGCTTGATTGTGGATAGAAGAAACTTGTGAGGTTGAGAATTCCATCGTTGATTGGAGGGTGTGGTCGTCCTCTACAATTGGCGACTAGGGAGGAAGGGTTCCTCTCAATAAAACTCAACCCATCAATTGTATCCCCCTTTATTTTCATATTATCATCAGTAAAATTCCCTTCTTTTCTTCAATTCTTCTCACCAAAACCCTAAAAATCACACCTTTCCAACCAATCCCTAATTTCTATAACAAAACCCTTATAAAATCTTAACCGAAACCAAATAACTAAATTCAAGGTGGTGTATGCCAATAAATATTTAAAAAGAGCACGAAAAGAATGGATGCAATGCACAATAGAGTCACTTAAATCAAGGAAACGAAGTTTGATGCAGGCCAAGAGTAAATCTAGGAATATGACTGTAGATCAAAGGATTTATGACAGAAAATTAAGGTTTAAAGGAAGGTAGAATTGGAACATCATGCCCAAGCACCTCACGTACCCACACTCAACTCATGAGAAAAAGATGTTAAGAAAAATAAGGTTCCCAATGAACTAACATAGAATCTCTGAAAATAACAACTTCTAGTTTAGCATTCTGAAAACAGTTACAGTATAGATTTATTTTAAAAATAATCCTATGAGCACAACACATGCAACTTAAAGTCAACTAAATATAAAAGAAAAACTCTATAAATTAAAACGCATGGACATCATATGAAACTATAACTCAAATAAAAGTAAATCAAAATAAATTAAGTTTCTAGAATTGTAGAATCAGATCTCATCATTCTTCCCAGCTTTGAAATTTCACCTCCTAGTAATGGCAATACAAGGGCATAACCAGGTAAAATTGCAATCATCTACAAGGCGACGTAGGAAAAAATTTGTATGATATTTGTAAAGCACCATCATATGTTCAAGAACAAGCATCTTCAGACAAATCCTAATCATCTTGTCATCCTCAACGGCAAGTAATTAAAAATTTGTATCGGATACTGCACTAGACTTGAGAGTTTATAATTAATTGCAATAATTTCGCAAGTTTTGGAATCCAAGTCACTCACATGATATGCATGTTGCTTGGTATGTGCTAAATTCATGATGAATGCCCCAACTCCATGGAACTCAAAACTAGAGGTGAAGTGACTTCGTGTGCGGCGTGTTACTGATTAAGGTTAATCTGATTAACCCATTCTGTCGATCTTATAACTATACTGTTTGGTAGAGTCAACACGATTTTCTTTTTCTAAATATGAATGTGTTGGACATCCCAAAATTTGAAAAAACCAAGTTGTATAATCATAATCTACTTAATAAGATATGTGCATCAACCATTGGTAAAATAGCATACCAAATGTGATCATGATAACTCAAAAATTGGATATGCCTAAGATGACATTGGATAACATCATGTGAATTATCATCAACTCATTTGACATCGCATGGCTGTGGGTAAGATTTAGTTTTAAGTTCCATCTTCTCTAACACTAACTTAGGAACTAAGTATAATTACATCTATCAATCATCATTTTAAAAATCTGTCGTGGTTGGTTAATGGAACCTTGACTTATCAGCGACGACGCAAGAAGACGCATGGGGCAGCAAATTAGTTCGGTGGCATTTTCATAATTTTGGGATTCAGAGATGCTTAGATATTTATGTAATTTTGAGAGAATGTGATTATTATATTAGTAGGGGCTAGAGAGATTATGCTGAATTTTGTAAAGAAAATCACTAGGAGGTTGATAGAACCCTAGTTTGTAGAGAGTTAGGCATTTTCTCTCGAATCATAGGTTGCGAGAGTGACATCCTCTCGAAAGAGGTCAACTATCTTGTTTTTCATATTGAAATCCAATAAAATCACATCGTTTCCCCTAAATCCACTACAAACCCCTAAATTTGTTCTTAAATCTATTATGGTTCCTATCAAATTGGTACGAAAGCACCGGTCTTAGAATCAATGGCGGCCAAAAAGATGGCTGTTTGGGAGGAATGGCAAGTGAAAATGGAGGAGTTGAAATCAATGGTGAAGAAAATGTAGGCGTTAGAGGAGAACGTCGTCCCTCTGAAGGGGACTACAAAGCCAGCTCTGAAGAAAAACGAAATCAGCGACACAGATCTGCGGCTAAAGGCAGTGCCTTTGGACAAAGGCAAGAAAAAAATCATCCCTTTTAAGGAGAAGATCAATCAAAAGGGCAATCCGGCTTCAAATCTGGCCACCAACGACGACTCCGACGCGGATCTAGAGCTAAAGACGACGCCTTTGGCCAAGAAAGGTGGAAAGTCGCCGACTTTGAGATAGATCTGCACACAAACGATGAAGAACCACGTGCGGAGATCTCCACACAAACGATGAAGAAACACGCGCGGAGGGTGAGATCCACCTTCCAAATCTGTGGGGGTGCGACAAGGGAAGGCGGCACTTAGGCAGGCCGTCGGAGGGCCACCAGCCACTAGGTGGGCGGCCCATGCCAGGGCCACTGACCGACAGACCGCCCAGGGGCCCACGACCCATGGTCAAGCCGTCTAGGGGCCCGGCGGCTTTTGGGGAAAAAAATTCAGAGGGCCCACGGGCCGTGTTTTGCGGACGAAATCCATCCTGCTGCTTGGCAACGACACTTTGAGCACGAAGGACCTTCAGGCGATCTTGGTGATCACTATGGCTTACGTTCGGCCTTCGAGGATGGCAATGGAGATCTTGTGTGGATCGACGACAGTAAGAAAGACCCGCAAGGCTTCGACGGGACCAAAGGAGGCCCACGAGAAGGTGGCAGCCCTTTCGATAGCAACGACAATGACGATGGATGAATTCCAAGTTTTGATCCAAGAGGTGACGAGCACCCTCATTCAGAGTAGTATGGCATATGGACTTCATGCACCACTTTGAAGACAAGGTGGTTCTTTGATGGCGAATTAATGATATACTTGGGGATGCGGCCGCAACCAATGACAGGTCTGTCATTTCTGGACACATGTGTTCGTAACTTTGAGGGTCCAAAAACAGATCTGTAATTTACATTAAACCCCCTATGTCAGAGGTAATTTGGTAATCTAGGAGCATCGGCTCATTAGGAGTTTTATTATAAATAAAAGGGATGAGACTAGACGAGGATATATTGAATGTGAAGAAGAATATTGGTAAGAGAAGAATTAGGAGTAGGATACCTAGATCTTTGAGAGTTAGTCTTTTCTTTCGAATCAAAAGTTAAGAGAGTGATCCTTCTCTCGAAAGAGGCCACCTATCGTTGTATCCACTTTCTTATTATCAATAAATTTATCGTCTTTTCTTCCAAATCCGCTACAAAATCCTAAATTTGTTCTCAAATCTCTTCCAGTTCATATCATTGGTAAACACTTAACGACATCCACTCGGGTATTAGACACATGTACATCTGCATCTTCATAACTAGTGCTCTCAGTTGAAATATACACCTCAAATCTTTATAAGTCTCCAACATGGAAGCTTCTATTGGGCCAATAACTAGCAAAATTAACATACCTATTTTACATCTTGAATTTATTGTGAGGATTTTCCAATCAACAATTTTAGGCTAGGTTGTGTTTTTAATTAACCACTTAGGTTCCCGATTTTAAAAGTTGTTGGAAACTAAATATTTGATTCTCTCTCCATAAAGTTTTGATGTTACAAACACATTATTATTTTGTGGATACTAACTCTATCTATGTAGATTATAAAGCTCAAATATTGCATATTCAGATAAGACAATCATCAAGTCAACATATATTGCAAGAAGCATCAAAAGCAAGACGAAGCTCAAAATTACATATTTGAAGCTTGAGAAATATGATGTAATATTTACTTTTGTTCTTGCTTAGATTGTAAAGGCCTTGATGATCTATCTTAGCCTCTTAGGATTCTCTCAAAAGATCAAGTCACTCTAAATTAGTCGACTAATATTTTTCCCAATCGACTAATTCAAATACCAAAAATTCTAGATAAATATAAATTCTTAGTCAGACTTATTCCGTAGTTGACAGGATCACGTTTTCATAAAATTTCATATTTTAAACCCTACTCGACTAATAAACTTCCTAGTCGACTAATAGGTAGTTACCACAACAGTCATATTTTTGACCATTTGTCTAGTCGACTAACAAACTATCTAACCTAACTAATAACTAGTTACAACTTCCACAAATGGCTAGATTTCTGATCGTTTACGTTTCCAACGTTCAGATTTTTTAGGATTAGTTGATCAATAAACCGACTAGTCGACTAATTTTTGAACAAACGGTTCAGTTTTTCAAACCATTTTACGCAGTTGTTAGACAGTAATTGGGGACTCCTTTGGCCTATAAATAGACCCAAATCCTTTGTCTTTGTACATGTTTTCATTCTTTATTTCTCATTCTTAAAGTTTCTTTTTCTCACTATAAAGAGTGATTTTCATATTTTCATTGGGGAAACTCTGCAGAATTTTGCATCAATAAAAAGTCCATCTTCAAGTGTGTTTTTACCACATCTCACATCAAGAAACCTTGGAAATACCTTCACCCTCCTTGCAAGTCAACTCCGACTTATCAAGGCTATAGGTGATATTGTTTCTTACTTTTTCTCTTTATTTGGTGAATCTCTTGTTGAAGAGATTGTACAAGCTTGCAACATGGGGAGTGTTGGCATCTTTGTATGTTGTTTGCTTGCGGGGAGCAAGTGATTATAGTGGATTGAAAATCTTTACGGTGAGTAGGGGATTGGACGTATGATCACAAGGATCTGAACCAGGATAAATCTCCGTGTTTGCATTTGTCACTTTTCTAGATTGTGATTATTTACTTCCGCACTCTAATTGCAATTTTTAGTAACTTTTAATTTTTCAATTTCATCGTGTACATTATGCACCCCATTTAGTGTATTTGGTGTGCCAGGATATCTAACAATTGGTATCAAAGCATGGTTAAGATGACCTACACCTATCCGACGAACAATTCAACGTCTTCATCACAATTTATAGAATGGCATTCTACTATAAGGCCTCCACTATTCAATGGTTCTAACTTCTCATACTGAAAGAAGAGGATGACAATCTATCTTCAAAGCATTGACTATTAACTTTGGAACAAGTTGGAGACACCATATAAGAAGCCTACTACTCTTTACGCCGAATGGACCACAGTTGACAAAGCCGCTTCCACCCACAACTGTAAGGCCATGAATGCACTATTTTGCGCAATGGACAAGAATAACTTCAACCAAGTTTTCCAGGTCAAATCAGCATATGAAATCTAGCATA
Source organism: Scilla litardierei (assembly GCA_030789695.1). Taxonomy (NCBI): domain Eukaryota; kingdom Viridiplantae; phylum Streptophyta; class Magnoliopsida; order Asparagales; family Asparagaceae; genus Scilla; species Scilla litardierei. Next base: position 61,183,184 of record CM061135.1, on the reverse strand, counting down.
CACTCGAGGTAACACACGAAAGAACTAGTATCGTTAAGGAAACTAAAATTTTGTTCTTGTTCACAAGTTTGAGTTATTCAAGATGAAGGACAACAAGATAATTGGAGAGATGATCGCTAAATTTACCGACATCACCAACTCTCTAATTGATCTTGGTAAAGTATATACTTAAATAAAAGTCAGGAAGATTCTTCGTGCCTTAACACCTAAATGGGAGAAGAAAACAACAGCTACAGAAGAAGCCAATGATTTGTCAAACCTCACCGTTGAAAGTCTACTTGGTAACTTAATGGCATATGAAGTCCAACTACAAGACCGCAAAGAACAATCAGACTCAAAGAAGAAAGTACTTGATTTCAATGCAACATTTGACATAGATGACTCAGATATGGATGATGATGATGCAACACTCATCACCATAAACTTCAAAAAGTTCTTTCGACGAGGTCAGTTTAAAATTTTGAAATCTAAAAATACAGATGCTTCTTTATGTTTTAATTGCAATAGGCCTGGACACATCAAAAAGGATTGTCCGCTACTTAAGCCTAAAAGAAAGAACTTTCAACAACTTCAAGAAGTAAAGAAAGTTCGAGAAAAGGAAGAAAGCACTAGCAACACTTGGGATTCATCATCTTCTGAAGAAGAAGAAAATAATGGGCAAACAAATGAAGAAAACGCTTACACGTGCTTTATGGCACAAGATGAAAATAAGGTAAGTAGTTTTGATAATGAGGAATTACTAGATGTATTTAATGATTTATTAATTAGATTTAAGAAACTAAACGCACAACATAAAGTATAAATTTTTTTCTCATCAAGAATTAACTTCCTCATCGTTATCATTAGATAATCTTATAAATGAAAAAGAAATTTTAACTTCTCAAAATGTTAAGTTAATGAAAGAAAATGAGATTTCTCAAATCTGAGAATCATAATATGCTTTCTCGTATTTCCGAATTAGATAATAGTGTTTCATCTTTAAAACTAAAATATGATGAAATGGCTACTAATATAAATAAGTTTAATAAAGGTAAGAATTATCTTGATGAATTACTTAAAGTTCAACATCCTGCAAATCATAGATTTGGTATGGGTTATTCTAAAAATAATGTTCCCAGAACTAGTGGATTAACGACCTTTGTTAAACCACAAAAGAAGCATGCATTTATTTATACAAAGAATGTAATTCTTCTTCTATACAACAAAAGAGTAATACTATAAATAAAAGTGTACTTAAAGATAAGAATAATTTCAATACATTTGCTAGGAAATCTACAATATTTCAAATTTGGATTCCTAATGATTTATGCTTATATGATAGAAATTTATACATTTCCAATTATATGAAAGATGTTATACATTCAATTATTTGAAAATGTCAAATTCTACTTGAATTTGGCTTCCTAAGGACTAAATCCTAATGAACCAAAATAAAAGGGTACCAATATTCATTGTTTATTTTTCAGGTACCTATGAAAGAAAAATGGATCCTAGATAGTGGATGTTTCAAACACATGGCTGGAAACTTCAAACTTTTATCAACCTGTTAGGATCCAACAAAAGATGCAATTTTTATAGAGAAATAGTAGCAAAAATCTAGATAAGTGAATACAAAAGAGGTGTATTCTCCTCCCAAGATGCTAAAGAGGACGTCTGCACTCGTCTACCTATGGAATCACACCAATATCAAAATCATAGCATAAGTAAACAAGCGATGGCTAGCCCCTATAAATAATCGAAATTAGGGTTACTTAGCTAGGGTGCGCGCGCGCGTGGGCTAGGGGCCGGCGGCTTGGGCTTGGGCCCATGCTTGCATCGGACATAGACCTGCAGCGGTCTATCAATACTCCCCCCAAAGAGCCACCTTGTCCTCAAGGTGGAAGTCTGGAAAACGTGTCGACATCTCATCCATGTCCTCCCACGTGCTATCATACTCTGGCAAGCCCTTCCATTGCAGCAATACCTGGCGCTCTCCTGTGTCGCCCCTCCTAACCCCCTTCAACACCTCTAGTTCCAGCCTCACCTCCATATCGGTAGTAAGAGTCTCTGGTAAGGAAGGATAAAATGTGTGGTCGCCAATGGCCTGGCGCAACTGCGAAACATGGAAGACTGGGTGAATGGCCGATCCTTGGGGCAAGCTCAACCTATAGGCCACCGACCTAACTTTCGCCTCGACCTCGAAAGGTCCAAAATAACGCGATGCCAGCTTCTCATTCCCCCTGTGAGCCACCGATCTCTGCATGTAGGGTCTCAGCTTCAGATACATTATATCCCCTACCTCAAACTGTACGTCACGACGGTGTAAGTCTGCCCTAGCCTTCATCACCTGGTGTGCCCTCACCAAATGGAGCTTCAGCTCCTCCAGAATCCGGTCCCTCTCCGCTAGGTACTGCTCCACATCCGATACGGGTGTCGTCTCATGCACATAATGTAGTAAGTGCGGGGGTCTCTGCCATACAGAATCATGAAGGGTGTCGTCTGTGCCGCCGTATGATATGAAGTGTTATACCAGTATTCCGCCCATGCTAGCCAACGCGCCCACTCTTTAGGATTCTCTGAAATGAAGCACCGCAGATAAGTCTCCACACTCATGTTCACCACCTCCGTCTAACCATCGGTCTGAGGATGGTAGGTCGTGCTCCGCTTCAATGCCGTCCCATGTAGCCTAAAAAGCTCCTGCCAGAATCTGCTCTGGAAAACATTGTCTCGGTCCGAGACTATGGACTTTGGAGGTCCATGCAGACGAATGACCTCCCTTACAAAGACCTCTGCCACCGATATTGCGCTGTAAGGATGCCAAAGCGAAACAAAGTGCGCATACTTGCTGAGGCGGTCGACCACAACAAAAATGATAGTGTATCCACCTGACTTCGGTAACCCGTCTATAAAGTCCATGGAGAGGTCCTCTCATACTCTGTCTGGTAAGGATAGCTGATGTAGTAGTCCCCCTGGAGACATCGCCTGGTACTTGTGACGATGGCACACGTCGCACTCTGCCACCATCCTCGCCACCACCTTCATTTCCTTCCAATAGACCTCCCTCGCCAGCCCCTGGTAGGTCTTGAGGACCCCAGAATGTCCTCCAATGGCACTGCCGTGAAACTCTTGGAGTATGGCCGACAGATATGCAGATGTCCTTGATAGCACAAGTCTCCCCCAGTATAGCAGCCGCCCATCCTGAAGAGAATAACCCGGAAACTCAGTCGACCCCTGTAGAAGAGCCTCTCGTATACCTGCTAACTTCGGGTCCTGCTCCACCTCCTGCTGTGGTGGGCCCCAGTCCTCAATGACGGACACTGCTAGGATCGCCAGCTCCACCTCCACTCGCCGAGATAATGCATCAGCCCCTTGTTCACCAGCCCCCGACGATACTCAATCTCAAACATGTACCCCATCAGCTTCCGCAGCCACCTCTGATGCTCCTCTGCTACAATCGGTTGCTCTAATAAATACTTCAAGCTCTGATGATCGGTCCGTACCAGGAAACTTCGCCCCAACAAGTACGGCCGCCACTTCTGAATAGCCAAGACTATAGCCATCAGCTCCCTCTCGTAGACCGACCGCAGTCGGGCCCTCGCGGTCAGCACCTGGCTGTAGTAAGTAATGGGCAGCTGCTCCTGCATCAATACTGCGCCCAGCCCATGCCCCAATGCGTCCGCCTCTACCAAGAAGGGTCCGGAATAGTCGAGCAACGCCAATACTGGCACAGTGGTCATTGCCCTTTTCAGGGCCTTAAATGATGTCGTCGCCTCTTCCCCCATGTAACGGGTCCTTCAATAACTCTGTCAGCGGCCAGGCAATCGTCCCATGCCCCTCCACGAATCTGCGATAGTATCCTGTCAACCCCAAGAAACCCCGTAATCCTCTGAGTGTGATGGGACGCGGCCAGTCCAGCATTGCCGCTATCTTTGCTCTATCTGATGTCACCCCTCCTGCTGACACTACATGCCCCAAATACTCCACCTGTGGATGCTCGAAAAGACACTTCTTTCTGTTCACATATAGCTGATGGTACTGTAGCTCCCGAAACACAACCTGCAGGTGGTCCAAATGCCCCTCCAGGGTACGACTGTACACCAAAATGTTATTGAAGAAAACTAGTACGAATCGCCTCAGATAGGGACAGTATACCTTATTCATAAGAGCCTGAAAGGTGGCGGTGCGTTTGTCAAGCCGAAGGGCATGACAAGAAACTCGTAGTGGCCCTCATGCGTCCTAAACGTCGTCTTGGACACATCCTCCCGTCACATCCTGATCTGATGGTAGCCCAACTTAAGATCTATCTTGCTTAACCAGGCTGCTCTGTGTAGCTTGTCCAGGAGCTCGTCTATCACCGGTATGGGAAATTTGTCTGGGACTGTCTCCTTGTTCAACGCCCTGTAGTACACGCAGAACCGCCAACTCCCATCCTTCTTCACTAACACTGGGCGGGAAAACGGGCTTACACTGGGCTAAATCACCCCCGCCTGCACCATCTCTAACACCATTCTCTCCATCTCATCCTTCTAATGCTGGGGGTATCGGTAGGGCCGCACGCTAATGGGGGACACGCCCTCTCGCAGTATGGCGTGCTCGTGGTCCCTAGGTGGTGGGAGACCCCGAGGCTCCTGGAAGATCTCCTCAAACTGCTCCATCAGCTGATGTACCTCTCCTGGGATGGGCTGCTCTGCAGTGGCCTCTGTGCCTCCCTCTCCTGTCAACGAGTACAACTCTACTAAATATCCTCCCTCCGTCTAGATGGTCCTCACCATGGTCTTCAAGGAGACCAAAACTCTACATAGGCTGAGGTCCCCTGGAGTATCACTATTCTCCCTACCTCCTGAAACTCCATCCGCAGCAGCTTCCAATTCACTGTCATCTCCCTTAATGTCTGCAGCCAGGTCATGCCCAAAATGATGTCGGTGCTCCCCAGGTCTAGAGGTAAGAAATCTGCGATCACCTGTATCCCCTGCATGGTCAATACCAGTCCCCTGCAAACTCCCCGACTGCTCTCCTTCTTTCCCGTCCACATCATTACAGTAAAGCTGCCGCAATCAGTCAGCTCGAGCACCTGTTGTGCCACCACCCTCCTTGAGATGAAGTTGTTGGTAGCCCCACTGTCAATGAGCACGGTCACCTCCTGGCTGCCGACCTCCCCCCTCAGCTTCATGGTATGGTTCGGCATGAACCCTACCACGGAGTTGAGGAACACCTCTGCCACGTCCAACTGCTGGCCCTCCAGCTCCTCCTCTGCCTCAGCTGCCTCCTCGTCGTCAGCCTCGTCGTCATCGTCCTCCAACAGCAGCACCTGGAGCTTGCGCCCCCGCACATCAGTGGCCCGGTGTGAATCACTCACCGCATCTAAAACACAAGCCCTTCTGCCTCTTCTCCCTCATCTCAGCTTCCGTCATGCACCTGAACTGCCCCCAGCCTGCGGTGCACTACCCTTCTCTCCAGTCCTCTCCTTGACTCCCGAATCAGTCCCCGTCGTGGCTCTCTGCTGTCCATCCGTCACTGGCTGACTATGAACTGTCGATCCACTCCAACCTCCTCAGGCCATCCTATCCTCCAGCTGGTAGTCCTCTGCCATCTGAGCGTACTCCATGGCCTCCATCAAACTCTGAGTCTTATGCATGCGCACTGCTGCTCGAATAGTGGCCTTCAGCCCCTTCATGAAGGTGCTCTCCATCGTCTCGTCGGTCACCCCGTGCACCTGTCCTGAAAGGGCCTCAACCCGCTCTAAGTAGTCTCTCACCGTTCCCTCCTGTCGGAGAGAAAGCAGCTGCTCCCGTACGTTCCCCACGTGGGCGTCTTTGAACCTCTCTACCATCTGGTCCATGATCTCCTCCCATGAGCGAAAAGGGCGCCTCGCGTCCTTCCACTGAAACCACGCCAGGGCCTTCCCATCTAGACATATGCCCGCAGCCTCCAACTTCTGCTCCTCCGTCATGCGAGAGACTCTAAAAAATCTCTCCGCCCTATAGACCCAAGAGACCGGGTCCACTCCATCGAATATCGGCATCGTCAGTTTTCTTAGTCGGTCCATATTGAATCCCCTCTGGTCCCCGCGGCCTCCGCCATGTCTAGGCTGGTGGTAGTGCTGATACCTCTCCTGATGCCGCTCGTAACCCCCATGGGGTCCTCCTCGGTCCCCGTACCCTCCCCCTTCGCAGCCTCCAAACCTGCCCTCTGGCCTCTCCTGGAAGTCTCTGTAACCACACCTGCACCTCCTGTGCGTCCCTCCCGGTGGTGGGGCGGTGGCTGCCACCTTCTGTCGTCAAATCGAGGGTCGGGAGGGTCCCGATAACCTTTGCTGTAGTCCATGTGCTCCTGAACTCACCCGGGCCCCAATTCCTCCTCGAAGTCGTGTGCTGGCACCTCTCGACGCGGCTGTCCATCGCGAAAAAACTGAAAATCACCGCCAAAATCCTCAAATTCCTCGTGCGGGGGTCTGCGCAGGTCTGCAGGGCCGCGGCCTGCATGGGGCAGGGCCGCCGGCCCCACTCGATGGTCCTGGGGGCCCCATCGGCCCCCGTGGGTCGGGGGGTCACCGGCCCCCCTGGGGGCTTCGCCGCCCCTAGGCGAACCCAGGGGAGGCCGCCGCCTCCCCAGCGGCCCTCCTGGGGGGGCGGCGAGGCCCTGGGGGGCTGCCGCGGCCCCCCTCTTGATCGTGCGCCTTTCGGGCGGGGGTGGGTGATGCCGCCGGTCCATCCTTAGGCTTCCGTCGCCTTTCGCCGCACTTCTTCATGATAGTCGACCTTCCACGGCTCCTCATCTTCGGCAAAATCCTCCTCCACAAAGTCATTTTCCGGGCCAAAAATCTCAACTTTCTCCTTCCACTTGACTAAAGGTGCCGCCTTTCCCACCGACTTAGGGTTTCCATCTTCTTTGTTGTTCGTCACCAATTGATTTAGGGCTCCCATCAATTGCGCGAATTGTTAGTCGTGCTTCGCTTGATTCGATGCCAATTGGGAGATGGAAGTCGTCAAATTTGCCATGGACTCGTCGTTCCCCGGCAACGATTTCTTGATAGCCTCGATCTCGCTCGTGAACTTTGCCTCCAACGCCTCGATTTTGTCTTGTGATCTCGTCGTAGCCGCCATCGATCATCACGTGCTCTGATACCAAATTGTTAGGATCCAACAAAAGATGCAATTTTTATAAAGAAATAGTAGCAAAAATCTAGATAAGTGAATACAAAAGAGGTGTATTCTCCTCCCAAGACGCCAAAGAGGACGTCCGCACTCGTCTACCTATGGAATCACACCAATATCAAAATCATAGCATAAGCAAACAAGCGACGGCTAGCCCATATAAATAATCGAAATTAGGGTTACTTGGCTCGTGTGTGCGCGCGCATGGGCTAGGGGGCCGGCAACTTGGGCTTGGGCCCATGCCCGCGGCGGACATAGACCCGCAGCGGTCTATCACAACCATTCAATTCAAAGATGGTGGCACAATTACCTTTAGAGATAACACCAAAGGCAAAGTTATTGGCATTAAAACAGTTGGTGATCCATATAAGTCAATCATCGAAAACGTGCTACTCGTTGACGGTTTGAAACATAATCTTTTATCCATTAGTCAATTATGAGATAAAGATTTTAAAAGTTTTTGAAAAGAATACATGCATTATATATGATTTTAATATGGCTAATATTTATTTAAAGGTAATTGTAAGAATAATATATGTATCTTATGCATGTCTATCACTACACATAATCAGTGTTTATTAGCATCATCAAATAATACATTATTATGGCATAAACATTTTGGACACACAAATTTCAAACATTTGGCACGTATTTCAAAACATAAATTAATTTCAGCAATACCAAATATATATTTTAATCATTCACAATTTTGTGATGCATGCCAACAAAGAAAAATGCACAAATCATCATTTAAATTAAAGAATGCTATTTCAACAAAACGACCACTTGAACTCCTACACTTGGATTTATTTGGCCGTTGTAGAATAGCTTCTTTAAATGGAAGTAGATATACATGTATTATTGTAGATGATTACTCTAGATATACATGGATAATATTCTTAAATCACAAAAATGATGCTTGTGAATAATTTTCAATATTTTGTAAAAAACAGAATTTAAAATCTTTCAGCATTATCACTATTCGTAGTGATTATGGAAGAGAATTTGAAAATGAATCTTTCTCAAAATTTTGTAATGATAATGGCATAACACATAATTTTTCTTTTCCAAGAGTCGGACCACAAAATGGTGTAGTTGAAAGGAAGAACAGAACTTTACAATAATGTGTTAGGACGATGTTATGTGATAGTAACTTACCAAAATATTTTTGGGCAGAAGCTGTTGCTACTGCATGTTATATTTTGAATAGAGTACAAGTAAGGCCAATACTTGAACTATTTTTCGATCGTATTCCATGTGTATTGTATTTTCGTATTTTTGGATGTAAATGTTTTATATTAAACACTAGAGATGCACTAGACAAATTTGACTCTAAGTTTGTAGGTTATTCTACACATAGTAAAAAGCCTATAGGGTATATAATAAAAGAACTCTAAGTATTGAAGAATCTCTTCATGTAACATTTGATGAAAATTACTCATCTAGTACACCTATATAAGATGATGAATCAATACCCTATCTAATTCACTAGAAAATGATAAATTAGATGATAATGATGATTCAACTAGTCCCATTATTGAATCAACCTCAGAGAACTTCCTAAGGCATATGTAGAAGTTCATAAACATCCGCATGAATTAGTTATTGGAGACATAACAGATGGTGTGAGAACTAGATCACAAATAAAGCAAATGACACATTGTGCTTTTATATCATCCAATGAACCATAGAACATTAATGAAGCATGTAAAGATAGTTCATGGATTATAGCAATGCAGGTAGAACTAAGTCAGTTTAAAAGGAATGATGTATAAAAATTAGTTTCAAGACCATCATATCATCTTGTTATAGGAACAAAATGGGTATTTAAGAATAAATTAGATGAATCTGGACATGTAGTTAGAAATAAGGCAAAGTTAGTCGCCTAAGGATATAATCAAAAAGAAAGAATTGATTATGATGAAACATATGCACCTGTTGCACGTTTAGAATCTATTAGAATGTTATTATCGTATGCTTGCTATAAAATTTTAAATTATATCAAATGAATGTTAAAAGTGCATTTTTAAACAGTATTATTAAGGAAGAAGTGTACGTAGAACGACCACCCGGATTTCAACATGAAACTTTGGAAAATCATGTTTTCTAGTTAAAGAAAGCATTATATGGTCTAAAACAAGCACCACGTGCTTGGTATGAAAGACTCAAAAAAAATTCTTCTAAAATCAGGTTATTCTATTGGTAAGATAGACTCCACCTTATTTACTAAACATATAGAATCAGATGTTATAATTATACAGATATTATGTTTTCAGTATATTTATGTGCTAGGTATCAATCAGATCGTAAGGTATCACATTTAACCACAGTCAAAAGGATAATAAGGTATATTAAACATACTTTTGATTTGTGTTTATATTATCTCAAATTAAGTCCATTTGATCTAATATCATTTAGTGATGCAGATTTTGCTTGTTACAAATCTGATCGTAAAAGTATAAGTGAAACTTGTCACTTTTTAGGTCAAATCTTAGTATCATGGTTTAGCAAGAAACAAAATTATGTTTGATTATAAAACCACTGAAACAGTATATATTGCTGCAGGATTAGTATATGCACAAATATTATGGATAAAACAAACTATACAAGATTATGGTATTAAGTTTGACACATGTCCAATTATGTGTGATTTAGTGCAATTAATTTATCTAAAAATCCACTTCATCATGCACGTACAAAACACAAAGATATACAGCATCATTTTCTAGATGATCATGTAAAAAAGCGACAATCATTTTAAAATATATAGCAACTGAAAAATCAGATTGCTGATATTTTAAGTAAACCATTAAAGGAAGAGACATTTTTAAGACTTAGAAGAGAATTAGGTATACTTAGTGAATCCGAATTTTATATCTTTTATTTAGAAAACTATTAAAATGACATAATTGTAATTATATAATTTTTATGGATTTTCTGAATTATTTTGTATTTTAATTAGTCGACTATCAAAAAATTTAGTCGACTAATACGCTAACCTAGATTTATATCTATTGGCGATATCTGGAAAAAATATTTTTAATAAAATATTTATTATTATTATTTTATATATATTATAGTATGTGTACTACATAGATATGAAAGGAGATATGGTATTCACTAAAGGATAAACTATTTTTGCATTTAAGTTCAAAGGGAATTCAAATTTGAATTTTCTTCTACCAAGTACCATGTATTTTGTACTTCCCTTCATGGTCAAGTCCAACCATTTTTACTCACATATCAAATCCATTGTACTTCCCAATGGGTCAAAACATTTTGACTGAAATAAATGTGTCAAATCGTCATTATTCTCGCGTCTTCCCAATGAGGACAGTTGACCGAACCGAATTAGTAGGCTAACACAATTAGCTAGTCAACTAAGCCGGTGCAGTTTTCTGAAAACATGCCGATTCCAAT